>CAUZXS010001660.1:47500-72307 GCA_963585895.1 Sepioteuthis lessoniana | reverse complement strand
GGTAAGGGAACGCGAGAAGAGAGTTGGACAAAGGGACTCGAAGAAGGAGTTGGCGAAGGGTGACGCGAGTGACCAGTTGACACCGGACAGCAGAGAGACGAGTCGGCATGAGTGAGTCCAGTACCAGTGAGGAAGACCGGTCAGGATAGGTTGGCATTCCTAGTAGCTTTGTAGAAGTTTCGCTAGAAATCCACGCTAACGTTAGTCTACAACTGCACACCGGAAATGCACAATGTTACATAACTCCCCTTCTGCATTTGAGTTAACCCCAGGCCTATTGTTCGTTTTGTTCGTTTGTTCTTTTTCTCCCACTCCCTCGATTGTATTTCTTGTAGCCGTAAAAAAATGTGCAATGCCCCATTCGGAACCACTAGTTGATCACCGGCCGTTAAGTGAAATGGTTCGAAGAAGTGATGTAACGTGGGGGCCGAGGGGGTAACGTCACATAAGGACTATCTTTCTGGCAGTCATTAAACTTCTTGAAATTCATCAATTTTCTCGTCCTCATCATATTTACCCAACCCCTCGGTCATTTTTTAAGCGGAGTTTCACAGGTTTGAATTCAGAGTTTTCCTTCTCCTAGACTAGTTGCCTCACCAAGGCTGAAGAACCTAGTCTGTCCTCCTATTTACCCATAGCTGGAGGGAGAATAATTGGATTCATACCTTTCCCAAGGGTATTAGTGCTATGTGAAATGCAATCAGTCTCGTCCGAGATTTGAACTCGTGTCGCCGTGTCCAATTCCCGCGACGATAATTATTACACCACGGGCGCTCGTCCTCATTCCTGTATTTCCTTTCTTCTTAATGTAAAAGGGCAGACCACAATTTGCCCTTTCGTTAAACTATAAAACCAAACCAAACCAAACCTCGTTAGTAATGTTTAATTAAATGTAAATAATTATTTTAGCGCGGTGAATAATTCGTTACCTTTTTTCTTTTGGCAGTCTATAGAGGACAGACGAACAAACTTTCTCCTATTATTGATTGGGCCTCAAAGCTGCTGAAGTTGCAAACAATAAAATGTTGAATAATATAAAGAAATTGGAAAACATAGCGTAAAAGATTGAAGCAAGCTGCGTACAATATTTAACCAATTCCCAACGGTGTTGGCATGTAACACGGGGTCAGTTTAAAGTAGGTGCTTCGCTGGAGGGATGCCACCAAGGCTGCCAAAAATAGCTCAGTTCTGCTGGTATTCCCTATGAGTGCGTAAGGCTCGGAGCAATAGATTCATTCCTTTTTTTAAACGAGTGGGCAGGTGCTACCTCTGAAGAAGACCCTCAACAACTGAGCTGATTTATTCTTTAAACCACCCAGGAAACTCAAGAGACAGTTACCGACCAACTGGTTTATCAGCTAGGGTAGCAGACCATTGCTAACGTTTTCGATTCTCACAGGGTGCCTATACTTCTGACTTTGTGGTAAATGGCCACATAGAGATACCCTTTTAAAATATTAGATTTCAAGGTCCCTTGAATGATGTAATGCTCATCAAAATATATTAGTAAAACATTGTGAGTTCGATTCTCAATACATTCCCAATATCCCTGGCCTTGTGTCAAGCTTATCTTAGTAAATCAATATACCGTAAATTACGGAATACAAGTCGACTTGTTAAGCCTGAAAAGATCTCTATAAAACTAGGAGTCGACTTATACAGGAGGACTAAAATCCAAACTTTTACCACAGAGTGGTCAACCAATAGAACAGTACTCCTAACAATGGATATACACCACTAACCATTATTCCAGCAAAATACCACAAACATTTCCAATTTATATGTTTGATGATCATATTTAACAAGTTAACAGAGATTAATATAAAATAATAAATCTGTAATACAAATTAAATATTATATTAATGCTATATCACATGGTTTCCAGCAGCTGACGCACTGACTGTAAACACAAACTTTTACGACACAGCACCCGGGCGGCCTGTCAGACAATTAAGGTACGTTGTTCATCGGCGCAATTTTCATGATAACGCAATAGATTGTGAATTCATATTAACAACATTTCTAATTGATGCAATTCTGATTTCAAAGAAAAATTACGTACACCGTTCACTGCGGGAGTCATTACAGTTTAATGAGATATTGTTATGTCTTATTTCTGCTAAATGTTATCATATTCTATCCTCATTTAGGTCTACTGTATATTTGGGAGTCGACTTATACACCAGATATAGCTCAAATCTAGAATTTTGATCTAAAAAATCAATTAATATGCCGCAATTCAGGGTAAGAGTTGCGGGTTTTAGAAATATCTGTTTGCCAATATTTTCGGTCTATCAGTAATGGTTTGTTTGTTTTAATGCCATATCAACCTTCATGGGTTATTTAATGTCAAAGTCATCCCTCTAAAAGAACTGTAGTGATATTGGGGGTGTCCTCGTGGTGTAATGGTTAAAGCGATAGACTGCGGAATCGTAGTAAGCGAGTTCGTACACCAGTTGCGATATTACGTTCACTTTCGGGCAAATACCCTTGGGAAAGTTATGAACCCCCAGCTATGGGTTAAATAGTACCACTACTGTTCTTCTAGGAGAATTGCTTTGGCATTAAATAACCGACAAAGGTTGATATGCCATGAAACCAAACCTGAACCTGTAGTGATATTAACTCATAGCTGAGGGATTAGTGTGTTCATGCCTTTACCCGGTTGTATTAGTTCTAAAGTAAACGTAACAGAAATTCAAACTCGCTTACTTAGGGCTAACAGGACAGTACTTTAATCATAACGCTATCATCACTTCCGCTATAATAGCGTGTTTGTTGAATGTGTCTTTATAGAAATTACTCACATGAAGTTTAACACAGAGCCAGATGTACAAAGAGAGAACTAATCTCGCTAACAATGTTTTGCTGGTCAAATTTGCTAATCCGTTTGGTTTTAATCAGCCGACATAGCAGCAGACAACGATTTTTATCCGACAAAATCTGTGCTAGCAGCAACTTCATATGGATAAATACAGAAATCATCGAAAGAGCATTTTCTGTAATCAGACGTTCTTTTCCGCTGTACTAATCACCATACAATAATCTTAGTCGTTTCCTACGTCAAAACACGAAATTCTTGCCTCAGACACAAATCCACGACCGTTTCAATCTCTAATAAGCCCACCAACAAGAGGAGGGTCGGTGGGATAGCTGGCCCCTGCTGTAAATCACCACGCCCCCGCAAGTGAAGGTGATATGAACAGGCACGTGCATGGGACAATAGGACTTTAAAAAAGCCCCCCCCCAAAAAAAAACGGAGAAATGAATAAAATAGAACAGGCATGTGCATGAGACAATAGGACTGAGAAATGAATAACATAGAATAAAAACAAAATAAGAAAACTCCCTGGAGTGAAGTCAGGGTGCCTCAAATCATTTTGACTTCACATCAAAAAACTAAAAATCTTAACTTGGACGATTTCATAGTAGAATTCATGAAACGAAATAGGCTCTCGTTCCTATACAAGTCAATACCCAGTAAAGGCCAAGCAACCAAAAAGCTTGGGTCTTTGACTCAAGGCAGCCATATTTTGGCCTACATTACTACTAACCTACAATGATTGAAACCATTTTTAACAAAATCAGTGATACCCAGGAATTAGCTAATTAGCAACTATATATTTCACTAGGAATCAAGCATTGTAATTTCTTAAAATTCTTCAATTGAAAGTTGATACTAAATGATATAGCTTTGATCCGGGACATAGTTGCTCAAAATTGGGCAATTTGCTGAATGAAGAACTAAATATCACTTACCAGACTTAAAAACTTGAATCCATAAAGGTATTGAAATGTCATGCCCGTGGTGTAATGGTTATTGTCGTAGGAAATGAACATGGGGACACGAGTTCAAATCCTGGACGAGACTGATTGCATTTCACATAGCACTAATACCCTTGGGAAAGGTATGAATTATTCTCCCTCCAGCTGTGGGTAAATAGTAGGGCAGATTAGGTTCTTCAGCCTTGGTGAGGCAACTAGTCTAAGAGAAGGAAAACTCTAAAATTCAAACCTGTTAAACTCCGCTTAAAAAATTGACCTTGTGTCATATCCTGCCCGAGCGGAGGGGTTGGGTAAATATGGAAATGTCATGTAATTATGGAGCAAGCTATGTTATATCAAAAGGTTGTCTCAAAGAGGAAGAAATATTTAATGATGAAGCTTTTTTTATTACGAAAAGTATTGAGGGGATTTTTAAGAAATAGATCATATTTGTTTAAAAATTCCACTGGATACCAGAATTTAGTCGTTGATTTTCTGTTTTATAATATTTGATGTTGTCAAATTAAATGCTTGTAGAATCTTTAACAAATATCTTTTTATTAATTTCCGAAATGCATAATCTCAATACGAAAAGGAAGCATTATTTTGTTGATTATATTTTTCACTGGTGATTCTTTGTTTGTGCTTCTAAAGACAAATTCTTTATATTCCGTGAAATAAAGGCAGATAAGATGAGAAAGTTTAGAGGAGAAAAAAAATATAAGAAAAGCAAAAATGGAATAAAACTTTCGAATATTATTGCTTTCCTGACTTCCTTTTTTTTTCCGAAAATATTTTTATGCTTTGTTGATCCTATTTACCTAACCCCTCCGCTCGGGCAGGATATGACACAAGGTTAATTTTTAAGCGGAGTTTAACAGGTTTGAATTCAGAGTTTTCCTTCTCCTAGACGAGTTGCCTCACCAAGGCTGAAGAACCTAGTCTGTCCTACTATTTACCCATAGCTGGAGGGAGAATAATTGGATTCATACCTTTCCAAAGGGTATTAGTGCTATGTGAAATGCAATCAGTCGGGTCCAGGATTTGAACTCGTGTCGCCGTGTCCATATCCTGCGACGATAACCATTACACCACGGGCACCTCCATATTTTTTTATGCTTTATTTTTTTATGCTTTGTTGATGAGTGTTTTTGTCAAAATTGCCTACTGGGTAGAGTGTTCGCCAATGGTCAGGGAGACCAGGGTTCAATCCCAGGTCACGTCATACCAAAGACTTTAAAAATGGTACTTGATACCTCCTTGCTTAACACTCAGCAATATAAGGTACGTATCAAGGGTAAAGTAGAGCAATTCAGGGAAAGGAGTAGAGCCCTTCCCTACACCTTTGTGTAGTAGCTATTGAAAAGGGAGCCTTCTGGTCGCCCTCCACAAAAAGGGAGACAACTTTACTTACTTTATTTAGTAATAGAGTATTAAGTATCGTTACGAATTGATTATTTATTAGATATCTCCAAGTCCCTTGCTAAAAATGTTTTCAATAATTGTAAGTGAGTTATAATTTAATTCCCCATATGACTACCTACAATCAATGACTCTAACTGTACGTTTGCCAGACCTTTCACTAAAGAGTTGTAATTCACAAGCATCCTAATATTCTTTTATTGTTTTTTTTTTTAATTTTTTCACCATCGAAAAATTGGCAGACCAATCGTGATTAGCTTTGCCATTTTATCTTTAATAAAATTGATTCAAGTTTATCTTAAACGAACGATATTACTTGCTGGTAGAGATCGTCAAGTACTTTAAAGATTTAAACTGATCTTAATTAGATAAATTTGAAGTGAACGTTAAAAACAAATGATTAAAAGGCACCTCTGTGCCGTAATAAAGTTCAAGCCTGGATGATCATAAAATACTGCTTTTCAAAGCTCCTGAACTTAATGAATGAACTCCTTACTCACAATATAGACCTAGTCAACAAGCAAGATTTTGATAATCAACAAATTACTTGAAAAGAAAGAGAAGGGGAGATTTGGAAGAAGAAGAACAACAACAACAACTTCCAATGAGAGAATTTTGATTGGTCAAAGGTAAAAGTATTGATTTTCAAGATAGGCAAGTATTTTGATGATTGGCGCCTTATTATCTTCCTTGCCAAGTTCTTCCATTTGAACTTATGCCAACTTAACAAATTCTACCACTGTCCCATAAAAGTTACTACATTCGCATATAAATTTTACACACTACATGTAGCAACTATTATGCGACAGAGTTAGTATCAAGCAATATTAAAAGCTAAAAGCGAAAGCATAAGAAAAATTAAATCAAAACTGGAAACAAAGAAGAACAGAAAGAAAAGGTGTTAGAAGGAGAGTTGGCGGAGAAAGAAAGAAAGAAAGAAAGAAAGAAAGAAAGAAAGAAAGAAAGAAAATACACTTGATGGCACATGTCAAATTCAGTTTGGGCGTTTAACATGTTTCTAAAGCGTCTGAGTAGGTTAAAAAAAAACTGGTGCAGTTTCGGGAATTTCTAAAATCAATGTTTATTTCTTCCATAGTCCCTTATTTTGATGGACGCGGACAACGTCATCAATCTTTCCCTGTTTAATACTTAAAAGACATGAATCTGAGCAATTGTAATTTACACACTTAACAGCAAAGACTAAGGACGCAAACTTATGCATTGGCTTAGCTGTCACCGGAAGTCAAGGATTTTAAGCTTAAATCCTATTTATTGAATCGGGGATGCTCGTTACCATGAACAATAATTTATTATTTTCATATTAACAGCTGTCAAATTCCTGTTGCATCCTCATTTGTTTTAAAAACCTACTTGCATATACATCAAAAGTGTACCGATTTACCTTTTTCTTAGTCACTTAAAGACCACCTTTTGGGGCCTATAAACTCTATGACAAATCCTATTTATAGATCTTATATTTAATTACAAATAAAAGGAAGCAATCCATAATTAGTATTTAAGAATTATCTTAATTGACAAATTATAATGATCGGAGTGAACACAAATATAGACCTCTTTCACTATTATTATCATTCAAAAATTGCAAAATGTTTTATTCACTGAAGGTATTTTAGCGTTATTACAATAACAAAAGTCTCGCTAGAATGCACATCTTCACGGTAACTAGTGAAGGGATACAGAAAAGTTCTCGTCCTTACCATTAAGGAAATTATCTAGAGCCATGAAACATATCCTGCATCAGTTCTGGAACTCTGGGAAATGCTGAGTCATTCCTTCACCACCATCATTCCCAGTTCTACTCAGACCTGAAGTGATAGTGTTTACTAGGGTCCCATCTATGGATCAAATAGACCCGTTTAAAATGATTATGAACTGCATTAACTTGCTGGCTCTAAAAACATTTTTGTTTCAACTGAGTATGTAGATAGCCCAGTCGGCTGGAGCTGTAACCCTGTCAACTGCATTTCTCCAGAGGAGTATAAAAAAAAAACTCCACTGAGTGTCCTAGTTATGACACTAAACTGCACCTGATGTTGAGGATCTAGTCTTGGAACTTTGGGGAATATGGAATACTCCTTCATTGCTATTACTCCCAGGTCCATTCTGACCCGGAGTGGTAGTACCTGTTAGGGCCCCATCTATGGCTCAACTCCAACTATTTAATCATTTATTATACTTGAAAATGTGTAACTGCGAGCCAACAAATAGACTCTGGCTTGTTTGAAAAATTTTACCGACAAACTATTCTTTTACAAATCATATATATATAAATATATTTATATATATATATATATATATATATATATATATATATATATATGTGTGTGTGTGTGTGTGTGTGTGTGTGTGTGTGTGTGTGTGTGTGTGTGAACAGGATTTGGCATTAAATAACCTACAAGGGTTGATAAGCCATAAAATACAAACAACTAACCGAGTATAAAGAGTTTGCCAGTTGTAAATGATTTTGAAGACAATTTTTTATACTGATTTCACCATCATTCCAAAGAGGCTGATATGCCGTAAAACCAACGAACCAACCATATAATTTATCGCAAATTATTAGTATTATATAGGAATACTTGAAACCGTATAACTGAGTGCAAATTATTAGTACTAGATAGGAATACTTTAAACCATATAACTGTGCAAATTGTTTGTATTAGATAGGAATACTTGAAACCGTATAACTGAGTGCAAATTGTTAGTATTAGATAAGAATACTTGAAACCACGCAACTACGTGCAAATTGTTAGTTTTAGATAGGAATACTTGATATCATATAAATGTGTGCAAATTATTAGTATTAGATAGGAATACTTTAAACCGTATAACTGAGTGCAAATTGTTTGTATTAGATAGGAATACTTGAAACTTATTCCTCTTATTTTTCTGTTTTACGGACTAATATACTTTGAAAACGTTGGAATCGCCTTATTCTTTTTATTTTTCCGTTTTACGGACTAATATCCTTTCATAACGTAGAAATCGCCTTATTCTTCTTATTTTTCTTTTTTACGGACTAATATCCTTTGAAAACGAGTTAAACAGTACAACAACTCTACAAGGTTGTTTTGGCATTAAATCACCCACAAAGGTTATGTCATTTTAAAAATAACAAAAAACAAAGTATATGCAAACGTGTCCCAGCAGCTAAAATATACACATATTGATCTATGAACAAGCAGCATTTGAAAGGGGCACACAGTTTTGTTTTATTTCGATGGTTTATCCATGTAGTCTATATCTTTTAACGACGATTTGAGACATTGTCCATCATTGAGGTTGGCAACAAAGCCTCTTAACTGTTCAATGAACAGATATAAGAAGAGGCTGAGATGGGTTCTACGATTCTCCTGTGACCACAAGATGTCTAAAGGACATGCACTCAATATCCAAGGGAGACAATTATTTATTGCCTCCCAAGAAAAGTTTTAAAAATGTTTTTTGTACGACATCGTCACCGGTGACGATACGTGGTTTCGTCACTACTTACTGAAATCTAAACGACAATCAATGGAATCGCTATGAGTTTTCACGAGCACAATATACAGGCTCTTGATCATCGCTGGCAAAAATAAATGACCAATGGTGGTCACTCAGGGGAGGGAATGATATTTTGTTGCTGAAAACGTGCTTGATTTAACAACTTTATCTTATTCCATGAATGTGCTTCCGTAGAAATAAATAGGATATGGTTGCATATGGTTCCTTTGAAAATATATGACCTGCAAAGCAAAATTTAGTGGAGTGTTGAGTCATTTTACGAACGAATAAATGACCCACTAAGTTTGGTTTGATAGTGTTTTTATGGCCTATCAACACTTGTGGGTTATTTAACGCTAAATCCTGTTCATCTATATATATACGATTTATAAGGGAATAGTTTAGAGGTAAGGTTATCTTTAAACGAACTAGATCTCATTTGTTTGCACACAGTTAAAAGGCTTCAAATATTACCATTTAACATTAATAATTCTATTTGATATTAATAATAACCCCTAGTTTAAGATTGAACAGTTCTATTTGACCGATAGATGAGACCTTAACTGGTGATATCGCTCCAGGTCAGACTGGACCTCGGAATGATGGTAACGAAGAAATACTCCACATTACCCAAACTTCAATAGTGGAGCTTCACCATCAGATACAGTTTATTGTCATACCCAGGACAAATAAGTTTTGTTTTATCAAGTCATCTCTTTGATTTTGTTGGTAATTTTATCCAACATATATATAGTTCCGTTCAAATTTATCTTCTCTTTCCTTTCCTTCTTGTCATTTTGAACAGATTTGAATTGTCTTTCTTTTTTTTTTAAGTTCTTTTCCTCCCCCCCTCACTTAGCGTTCTTTCTGTTTTGCCTATGGAATTTTAAATTATTAACGAAGGGTACAACTCAACTGACTAGCGCTAGGATCTTGTGTTGTCTGGTTTGTTTTTTTTCACTCTTATTGTCACTCATGCATGAGTACCACTAGGATTAAAACGAGGCTGGTCCCTGGTCAAAAGGAGATGACTCATTTCGTGTTAGCATATTACAACACTATTTTATTATCAGAAAGAGAGCGGAAACGTCCACTCAGAGGAGCTCTGCGACGATTAGGGCCAAAAATGAAGATGTGCGAGAATAAAAATGAAATGGAAACCCATTGAGGCCACCGATAAGGAAAACATTGGACATTCGGGCCAATAAAAGGAATAAGAAAGAACAATATTTTGTATTTCGTTTCGTTATTATTATCAGGTCTACATTAATGAGAAGTAAAATGCAATAAACTGGAAAAACCAATTTCCCGGTTTACCTTATAGCGGTTCGGGAAATTTGTTAATTTCTCTAACACTGTATTTTTTAGGCAACACAAATGAATTACGAAACTTTTATTTAACAACACAACAACGAAAGTTTTTTTATTTGCAGCTTTGAATATTTGGTTTGCTTTTGGTGCTGCAAGACTCGTGGAGTTTAGGCTTGTTAGTGTTGGAGACGAAATGGCTTAGCGGGGTGTTGATAAAGCAGCGTGTGTTGTCGGACGTGTGAGGGATTGTGTTTAGAGTCACCGTGTAGTTTTGTGTGTCTGGTATTTTTGGGGAGAGTATGTGTTATCTCCATTAATGTGGACCAGAGGTGAAATGGTAGATAGTGTGTCGAGAGCGGAGTTACGCTCGGATCGACATAGCCAATTTTTGGGGAGACATGAAGTGGTGCCTGTGGAAGGCATGCTGAATGCATCCAATTCATATTCAACTGGGATTCCTTGTAAGAAATCCATAAATTAGATGGTTCCCTCGTTGAGTGTCTATGTTGCTGCTGCTAGTGTTAAAGCCACAGTGAGATGTCCACACTGGGTGGCTTGTCTAGCTAAAAAGCATCGCTAAGTAGGGACGGCCAGAGGAACGTCTGTTCTGGTCGCCGTCTCACGCCGAAGAGACTGGGTTTGGCCGCTCACCCGTTTTGCTAGCCGGAAATGAAGGTCCGAGCTGAATAGGATAAGTCATCCTGATTGGGTGAAATTAAGTGTTGAAATAAATTTGCGCGCCAAACCAAAATACGAAATTTTCCTCTTCTCTACAACCTAATCGGGAATCGGCGGGAACACATTTTATTGACTGGTTATTAGCCAATCAATTTCCGTGTAGCTTCACAAGAAATAGACATCACATTTTATACATCCTTTTATAACATTTGAATGTTATTACAAGCAGGACTACGATTAATTCAACGAAATTCAATTATTTGAATACAAAAATGTTTTAATATGATGTCGAATGCATCATTCATAATTTGTATCGGGTCGAAAATTCCAGTGATGCTGTTGTATAGCCCTCACTCAACTATCATACTATGCTCTTTGTTATATGGTTATAGGCCTTGCATTACGATCGGTCAGCTCCCATCTCAACACCTCTCTTCATTTCGTTCTTCACTTCATGTCGTCTCTTCTCCGGTCGGTCGAATCGTCGCTTCGGTCGCTCCGATATCTCTTCTTCTTGTTTGTTGATGAAGAAAGAAAATGCGACTACCATTTCATGCGCACATTTTATTTTTATCTATTGACGACTTTTAATCCTTATCCGCTCGGCCTAAACGGAGAGTTAATAATCAGATGGGATATTTCTCAGTGACTAACATTCTAATTCTAGAACACTCTTGGTCACCTGACTAAAATCATCCAATGAAAACAGTAATCTCAAATTGACCCTGAATTCATTAGTTGTCCATCATACAGGTTAAACTTGTATCTTTCCACTCAGAACTCAACTTGAATGTTACACACCATGTCAAAAATAAATACCACTGACCTCTTATGCAACAATGTCTAGTGTTTAATGTTACGTTTTGCTCTGGCCAAACAAACGACAACACGTAATATATATAAAAATATATATTTATTTTCTCGACGGACGCTTGTGTGAAGTAGAAGCAATCAGGAGAGGTATTCGAATCGTTCGTCTTTGAGGCCTGGACACTTCGGTGTAAGACGATGACCGAGAAAACGCACACGGGGTAACGACGGGACAAGCTTGTGTGAACAGCGGAATTTCACTGCCTTCCATTCAAAATCGTCGACCTTATATTACCATCAAACTCCCACGCAGAGATATGGACACGCCTCTTCGCCTACGCAATCTCCTCCCATAACTGGCCAACGGAACATGCAACTTCCACCCTTTTTGGAGTGACAGGTTTGATCATCATCGGGCGGAAATAACTGTCATACAGTTCACAGGTCACCCTCTTCCGGTACATCACTTTGTGACAGCACCATGGGATTTTAACCTCGACCCATATTGTCAACCAAGCTGTATTTTACATTAAAACCAAGTCAGAAAATAACAAAAAGACTGGCTTAAAACTTTATAAGGATCGTTTAGTTTGTGGGTAAAGTGTTCGCCAATAGTCGGGGAGACCTGGATTCAATACCAGGTCGCGTCATACCAAAGACTTTAAAAATGGTACTTGATACCTCCTTGCTTAACACTTAATAATATAAGGTACGTATCAAGGGTGAGAAATCCTGGGAAAGGAGTAGCGCCCTCCTCTACACCTCGGTGTAGTAGCTATTGAAAAAGAAGTCTTCTGGTTGTCCTCGACTACAGTCGCCAACTTTACTATAAACGACACAAAACATCTCTCGTCAAAGGGTGCTTGGAAATTATATTGTACTCTGTTGTAAGTCTTTCGTTGATACGGCATATCAAGTAACAATTAGTTGAACCGGGAAACTGTTTTTCCAGTTTATCGATAAAAGTAGCATTTGGTTTAGTTCACGCCTCTACGGTGTTGTCAGCCATCCAGTTTTCATTACTCATTTATTGAGCTGTATCCACCTTTTATTCTGATTGCTGGTCAATCGACGATCGGGTGATCAGCTGTTTGCGTTACAAATTGATAGGGAGCACACTGTGGGCTATCAATCATTTCCCGTTTGTTAAAGTTTTTAATTTTACTGTCATCTTTTCATCTGAGTCTGTTTTCAATTGCCTATATAATCTTTTATGGCTAGATAGGAAGCTTACCCCAGTGGGATTTTTTTCTCAATAAGGATATCCAATCAAAACATGTACTGAAGAGTTATGTTTGTTTATCAATAAATATGTTGTGCTTAGAGTTTACAGATTCGTTCTCCCTATTTCCTTTTCCCTTTAGTTTTCTTTCCCTAACCCTTAGAAGTCGAACGATATTTGTGCCATTACTTTGGAGTACACTCACAGAGTCGCCTAAATTCCGCCCGGTGTGACCGAACGGGTGTCACAAAAGACAAAAGAAGAAAAAAAGAAGAAAAGTCTAAAACAAAGTTTGAAGGACTGGACTTGCTCATAGATGGGTGTGGGGAGCACTTCGGGACCTTTCTTTGTCTCTGCCTATTACTCTCTTCATGTGTCCGGCGCGTCACTTGACGTGACGGATGTCCTTGTCATTGGCGAATCTCTCGTTGTAACTCCACAAATACACACACACGCACACTACCTAGCCTAACTGACTGCACCTGAATATGTAGAGGTGAATCTTTCCCTACTTCCAGACTTTAGGCACCCACTGACTGGACATTAAAATATTGCTAGACTGTACGTCTCCAGGATACTCCAAAAAGTGTGACAATAAAACTAAAGTCTTTTACGTCGCGGCTTGAGTGGTTTTCTCAGCCTTATCAGACCATGTCCTCGTAAACTGGGAGAAGTGAATGAGTGGTTCCCGCTCAAAATACGTACGGTCACACACGCGCACGCGCATAGATACTCATCCATGCAACAACATACATATTCAATGTATATTTAAAAACACCCACGCAGATATGTTTAACTCATAGCTGGGTGGCAAAGAGGGTTCATACCTTTCCCAAAGATATTGGTCCGAAAGTGAACGTAATTGCGCTACTGGAGATCGAACTCATTCACTACGATGTTCCAATCCAGCACGTTGATCACTACGCCACGAGAAACCTCAGTGCGAAAGAGAAAGACGCGGTTAATCACAGTAACCAGAGGGTTCAATAAATTTCATTCAGGTTACAAGAACCTTGACGATCAGGTATGGTGAGGTAGGCCCAAAATGGTGGATTTTGAGGCTGTGTTCCTTGCCAAATCCGACAAATAGTATTCGGAGAGTGTCAGACGAGCCCAGCATTGCACGTTTGTGTTTATTGTCAGTGCATCAGATATTCGAAGCGGTGTGTGCTATAGTGTTAATATGATATTTAATTTGTATTACAGTTTTGTCATTTTATATCAACCTCAATGTTAAATATGTTATATTAATTTCTATCTTACGTTATATTCTCTCAATATACTTATGTTATATCAATCTTTATTGTTAAATATGTTATATTAATTTCTATCTTACGTTATATTCTCTCAATATACTTATGTTATATCAATCTTTATTGTTAAATATGTTCAATAAAAACGTGTTTAAGTTGGAAATGATAGTGGAAATCGGATGGAGTTGTAGTGGAAGGGAAAATTCGTATTTTGGTTTGGCGCGCAATTTAATTCGACACTTAATTTCACCCAATCAGGATGACTTATCCTATTCAACCCGGACCTTCATTTCCGGCCAGCAAATTGGGTAAGCTTCCAACCCACTCTCTTTGGCTGGAGAATGCCGTCCAGTGCAGACGTCACACTGGCCGTTCTTCAATAGCAACAGCGACAGTCTTTAGCTGGACAACGCTGCCCAGCGCAGACGTCTCACTGGGGGCTCTTCTAGCTGCAGCATGGACACACGAGGGAACCCATCTAATTTGTGGATTCCTCTCAAGGAATCCCAGTTGAATATAAATTAGATATATTCCATGCCTCGCACAGGCACAACTTTATGTCACCCTAAAATTGGCTATGTCAACGCGATGCTTTTATTCCGCTCTCGACACACTAGCTATCAATTCACCTCTGGGCCACTTCAATGGAGACAACGCGTACTCTCCTCCCAAAAAAAACCAGACACACAAAACTACACGGCGACTCTAAAGTTCAATCCCTCACACGTCCGACGACACAGGCTGCCATCTCAATACTCACAACCTCTCCACGAGTCTTGCAACACCAAAAGCAAACCCAATATTCCATGCTGCAAATAAAAACCATTCCTAAAAACACCTTTCGACTCTCGCCATCTTACTATCTTCATCATTCTACCTTTATTTACCCTTAAAACTTAGCGAGGGGACTAACAACACTTAGCTAGGAAACAACACAACGTAAACACGCACCCACGTTACAACCATTCCTCGCTAACAACAACAAAAACTCCGGCTAAAGAGTCATAGTAATGATTTCTATTGATTGATTGAAATACTTTTCCTCTGGTTGGTCACTCTCTGATAAATGTTTGAAATTTAGCCCTACCCTATTAGTCGACCCCTAGTTTTATAGGGATTTTTTATGGCTTAAAAAGTCTACTTTTACACTGCAAATTATGGTGCGGAGGACTAAATAACTTCCGTAGTTTACGGGAGTTACTTTCAGGTTTCGTTTCCCCAAATACACCACAAATTTTTCAAACAGGTAAACAAATGGAATGTAACAATAACAAATATCAAGAAACAAGCAATCTAATAATCATAACAAACATGATAAAAATAATTAAAATACAATGTTCATTTTATGTGCGTGTGTGTTTGTGTATGTAGAAAACACAGCTATGGACAGTTCAATAAAAATGATTTGTTCGCCCGTGTGTGCGTGTGTACATGTTGGGAAAGTCTATTGAATCAATGTCTCCATAGTTGGCTGAAGTAAAGAGGATATAAAAATTGACTTTACTTACATACATGTGTATGCGTGTGAGTATATAAGTGTGTGACCGTAAGTATAAGCCTTTTGTTTTCTTAAGTCCTCACATGTGTTTTTTCTGGTGGTTTATAATCTTTGGCGACAACGTGTCGCGTTCCGGTAGTTGGCAAAAGAACGTCGCATGTTTCTTCGCTCTGTGTCCTGTGTGTGATGCTTTCTGTTGTCTGTTGTCCTTGCCTCTCTCTGTCTGGTAGTGGAATGCCCTAGTTAATTAAATTCTTCGTTATTTATACTTTTTTGGTGAACTAAAGTGGATAGAAAATAGGATTTTGTTAAGTTTTATTGCGGGTCCTAAAATTCAAGTGCGTAGACATATCTTGACCAATTAGATTCGTATAATTACTTATTCATTTTGGAGCCTAAATATTTTTTGGTTCATTAGTTTCTGAGCCGAATTTTCTAGAAGGTTCTTATCTATGTTTTTGGGGTTGATTATTTTATGGCTAAAGATATGTGTATTCTATTGTTGTATAGTCACAACCACTATACATACACATATGCAAACAGAAACATATTCAACACAATAAAGACGAGCGGACACAGTTCTTTAGAAAAATATACCTCTCACTTTATTGAAAGGGTTGTGTGTGAGAGGGAGTTGGAGACCGAACGAAGACTGCAACATATTGACCCCCCCCAACTCTTCTGGCTATCACAGCCTTTCTTTCCCGTTCTCCTGGGCTGCTCAACCGGGGGCCTGGGGGCCCAGCCTCTGCTGGGACATGGTTCTCATTCCAGCATCTTCTCTCCAACTGATCTGAACTTCCTGTTGCCGGGGTTATATAATAATTTGACGTCCACCTACTTCTTGCGAGCGTCACAATTCGCACTCAATTCAACCCTTCGACTGTCAAGGTTATTCCCTGATATCTTCGACCGGATGCACCTGTTATTTACACAGGTGCATTTCTTCTTTTGACAGCTTGGCCGGGGTCAATATGTAATAATATAATGGTATATTGATTTACTAGGATTAGCTGAGGTAGTTATTTAAAACTATAATTGTGTGTCGTTATTATATAGGGGTACTTGAATCTATACAACTGTGTGGCAATTATTTGTATGGGATAAGAATGCTTAATATGATATGACTGTGAGCAAACATGATTATAGACCAATAAAAAATGGAATTAAAAATGAAACATTCAAAATGTTGTTCTGATTACAACCAAACATTTGCAAATGAATCAAATTTTGGTATTAAATAACCCATAAAGAGTTGATATGCCGTTAAACAAATAAACCAAAAACCTCCACCCAAACTACGCCGAATAGCTCTTGTAGTAATTATCAAACCAGAAAGGAAAAAAAATCGTGTTCAGTTTCTCTCAAAAATTGTTTTAATTTCCACTCCTTAAGGCATGAAAGGGAGAAAATAGGATGAGGTAAATAAAGAGGTTTATAAAAAAAAAAGACAAAGGTTATTTTTAAAGTTATAAATCGATTGCTTCGTTTTCCCTCAAGCAAAAAAAAGCAAGATAGATAGATAGATAGGTTTTTGTCACACGACTGTAATTCAGTGACGTCTATCTTTTGATAATGATATGCAAATAGGAAACATAACAGAAAAAAATATTTATAGCTTTAGTTTTTCTTGTTGTGAAAACAAAACGATATCAATAGAAACATGAACGGAATGGTGAGGAGGGAGAGAAAGAGAGGGTGAAAGAGAGACAGAGACAAAAACAGTTTATTTTTTCGCCCACAAAAATAAATGAATCGTTGTAAATTTCATAATAATAATCATTTGCTATGGTTATCTTATATGGACAGAAATGTGGGGCACCCAATGCGAATCGAACTCGGTATTATCTGCTAGCTTAATTCAATAATCATTGGACATAACGAGGTGTCCTATTTTTTTTTTTTTTTTTTTTTTTTTTTGGTATGTCTGCTCCGTGGGGTAATATTTAATAAACTAGATTAGCAAAACATTCTTCGTGAGTTCGATTCTTACTAAATCCCCATATCTCTGGTCTTGGGCCACAGCTAAGCAAAGCTGGGTATATAACAATCCTTTGTCTTTTTTTGCGTGGAGCGTGGGGCGTCTCTCTTCCACGACTGTTATTTGCTGCCAGCACCAAAACGTTGCTCATCTTCTTCTTCAAGTTATTTTTTTTACTGAGCTTGTAACCACCCGTAGACCTCCATCTCCTCTTCGAGATCAGTTGTTCTTTCTGTCTTACATTTGAAGGCTTTGAAAAGCTAAGTTGAAAGTTGCTCTGAGAGTAAGATATTACACGTGAAGAAGGTCGGAAAATGTACCAGCTGAAACGTCGTGTGAATAAAAACATTTAAAAAAAAAACAGGTTTAATTGTTTGAAAAATTCATTCTTTTGTAGTTTACATTTAAAATATGTAAAAATATGTGACCCTAATCTGGTGAAAGGTTTAAAATATTTTCATGAATTTTTGAAGGGACGTGTCTCCAATAAACTTTACAATAAGTTCTCAGTTTCAAAACATTTTTTTACGATGATCATTAAATAAGTTTCCAGACTTTTTTCGTATGGACACATTTATTGATTGTACACACGTGAATCTCTAGTCCCCTTCGAAGTAATCTCCCCCAGCTGCAATGCACTTGTTTTGCTGTTCCAACAACTTATGGAAGGCCCCATGGATGTCCTCTTGTGTGAGCGTGTCAATGACCTTCGTCACAGCCTCTTTCATCTCCTCAATTGTTTCATAACGACAGCCTCTGAACTTAGGGAATAACCAAAAGTCACTGGGAGAAAGGTCTGGACTTTAGGGAGGGTGACGAACTTTCTTCATGCCCATCTTGGTCAAATAGTCTGTGGACTGGTGCATTGTCCTGGTGGAAATGCCACTGACCCGATTTGAAGAGTGCTGGCCTCTTCCGACGGAATCTCTTCCTGAACTCCCTTAAAACCTCAACATTGTAACCCTAACCCTAACCCTTTGGCCAATCAACTCTAGTGTATTGACTTCCTTACTCCTCCCACACCTCTCATCATCCCTCACAGACTCCCTGTCTTCCTTGAATCTCTTATGCCACCACACAAAAACTGATGCTCGATTCATGCAAGATGGTCGAAAATCAGTCTGAAGCATTCCATACGTTTCTGTGGCCTTTTTTCCAAGTTTAAAACAGAATTTTATTGTATATCGTTCTTCTAAAGTCCAGATTGCATTTTTGAAATTCACGAGCTTTGACAATCAGGCTTTAGTAGGGTGTATTCCAATTGCTGCTGTAGCTGTTCATTTAAACCTGAAATCATAAAAAATTGGTCAGTCATCTCATAAGATGCATAGCAATAACATAGTGAATTTTCAAGAGTCTACAACAATTTTAAATGTCTGTACAAAAAAAAGTCTGGAAACTTACCGAATGCCCCACGTAGTTTATAATTTTTGAAAAAGCAACATCGTTTTAATTCAAATCTTGATTTACCCTCTAAAAATTTAACGATAAAAGAATCTAACAATATTCTTTTATTTTAGAAATTTTTTTTTATTTACATTTAAGATATTATTTTAAAAATGTGACCATAAACTCGTGAATGGTTTGAAAGATTATTGCAATTTTATTTTTCTGAAGACTTTTTTTAATATGACAAAAATTTCAATACTCTTCTTAATTGCCAGTTGAGTTACAGCGATAAGAATATATTCGTTTAATTTATTTTCTTTTTTACCCTATAAAAATGTAAAAAAAAAAAAAAAAAAAAAAGAAGTTAAGAATTAAAAATATGTCTTTATTTTTTGGTAGAAAATTTCGTTGTTTCTGTGAGGTCGACCTTACGTAGTCATCAGCGTGTTAGCTACTTACTTGGACTGTCTGCAGCGTATGAAGAGAAAGATGTCTCTCTTGCATTTGTATTTGTACCCCAAAACAGAACCTAATGTCGTATGTTTTGTGTGCTCTGATTGGCCGCCGACAATGGCTCTTGACCAATCACACAAGCTCTTATCAGGCAATGTTTGAGGGGCGGTAAATGTGATGTTTCGTGTGTTATTTCTTTTAAAATGCTCTTTTATTTATTTTTTTCTTACCATTTTTTTTTTTTCTGAAACCATTCAATTTCATCTTGATATTTGATCTCAAAAGGTAATTTATTCGAAAAATATATAACTCTATTTGCAAAAAATCTAATTGGTTAGTTGACTTAGATTTTGAAATCTGACTTGACATAAAATCCCCTATTCGAGGAGATATATTGAAATAATATTAACAAAAATTAGAAATTCCATTGATTATTTTGAAGATTTCAGTTTGATCACTTCTCGTCCTTCTTATTCTGGTAAAGTAGTTAATCCTAGTGGTAATCTGTCATTGTTGCTTTTTTTTCTCATCAATAAATGCCATATTGATGAGTAGCAGTAGTTTCCTGACTGAACTATGTGACCCTAGCTTTTGACCTGTGAGGTTCTTCAACCCAGCATCTGGTGAGGCTCGCCGTTGATCCAACTTTGGATTCATCCACCTAATTCCACATCCACCATGCTGCTTCCATGGTATCTAGTGATATATATTAAGAAAACAAACTTTATTTTCTTTAAAATTGTTTAGTTTTAACTTAACGTTCAACAAATCAATTTAAGATACCCGACTGACGAAAAGTCAGTTGAGCTTCGATCCCAGCTTGAAGCATCTCGTGTGTATAGCCACACTGAAGAGCTGTGATGCAACGAAACTGTCTGACTGTGGATGACAATATATTTTTTAAGTTTTTTATTTTGTTTTAACAATTGGCTTTATTCTAATTTGTGACTCAAATTTATATTCTTATTTGTTCAGACAAAAAGCAATTAGGTGTTATTTGTTTATGTTTAATGTTCTGCGTTTCACGTAGGTTATATTATTTAGATCTTCCATATCTGCAACGATTTGTGGATTTAAACAGAACAGGTAGCATACTTAATTAGCATTATTTACCTTTGAATTCAAACCGCCACAATTTACAAAGGATAAAGATATAAAAATTTAACGTAAAAACTAAATAAAACACACGTTTAGTCCCAATAAATATTGCAAAAAAAAAAATTGGAAAACATACTTACACAACAATTTTTTATCGTCTCTTCCGGGAATGAATGCACTGATAGTACAGCGTTGCTATCAAATAAAACAAAACTGGATTTCTATCAAGCAGCGGTTATGTCAATACTACTGGATGGATGCACCTCATGGACGCAAACAAAACGTATAGGGGGAAACTAGACGGAAACTGCACAAAAATGCTACGAGCAATGTTCAAGAAATCCTTGAAGCCAGAGCCCACGAAACAATAGCTGTGCCGCTACTTACCTCCCATCTCGAAACCGTCCAAATAAGACGAACATGACATATGGGACACTGCTGGAGGAGTAAGGATGAAATCATAAGTGACGTTTTTCTATGGACCTCTATCCGTGGACCTGCCAGTGTTGGCTCGAAAGTGAATGTAATCGCGTGACTGGAGTTCGAACTCGCTTCCTTCGAGATCAGAATCTGGCATATTAGCCATTATATCACAGGAACTTGAAGAAGGTAAATACAGAAAATAGAAAAATAGAAAATCTATATTAACAATTCGGAAGATTTTTCTGTCTGTAGATAACAAAATGATTTGCTATAGATGTTTGGTTGAGTCGCGTTTTATGGCATACCAACCATTGTAGGTTATTTAATGCCAAATCCTCTTTATACATATATATTAAATGTATATGATTTGGTTTGGTTTAGTTTTATGGCATACCAACCATTATAGGTTATTTAATGCCAACTCCTCTTTATACATGTATATTATATATGATTTGTAGACTCATTTTGTTGAAAACATTTTTAAATGAGCTTAAGGTCATTTGTTGCACGCAATCAAATAGTTTCAAGTATTTCTGTCAAACACAAATAATTCTATTTACTATTAATCCTTTGTTTCCCCACAGTTAGATATGATGTACATAATAAAACATCCAAGATGGAAGGTTCGTAGACATATTAACCAAATAAAAAAAGATATACCCCAAACAAAAAGGAACGAGTTGAAGAACCCATGTCCGTCATTTATGACATGTTTGAGGTACCTAAGTTCTCACCAATACAACAAAATCGTACGAGCAAACGAAAACGTAACCCGACGGGAATTATGCAAATAAATCCCAAAAGACAAAAATATGATATCCCAAGGACATAATAAAACAAATTTTATGTAAGGAGATGTTGTATAGTGGCTCGTACCACGTGACTTCCGGTATCTCGTAGGAATAAAAGACGCCGTGTTTCTTAAACACGGTCAGTACAGAAAGATCTCTGTCAGTAGTAAGACCAACTTTGGATGTAATACTAACAGCGCGAGACTTATAATATTTGTCGGACAGTACCACTTCAGTTAATAAATAGTTAGCTCTATTTCACTGTGTATCTCTTCCTTCAACGATACAACAATATGCCATTAAGTAAAAATACCAAATTGTAATCGTTCGGTGTAAAAGACTGATAATTAAATGGCATGGTCAAAAGGTTAGCAAGTTAGATTAACGCGTTATTGGTAGTGAGTTCGATTCTCACTGGATGTCCCATATTTTCCCCCTTGAGTTGAAGTAATCTAATCTAAGTTTAGTAAATGATCGTCGGCACCTAATAATGGTTAGCAAGTTTGGCTAACAGACCATGATCAGCGAATTCGATTCTCACGGGTTAACCCCATACTTCGAAATTTATGCCGGACTTGGCTTCGTAAATAATAGATATTGTCAAATAGATATTGTTTTTTTTAATGAAATAAGTAAGCTTTTTAAATTATCATTTGTTAGTCTGGTAGTGTCTGCAATCCAAGTCTTGAAATGTTATCTGGTGTCGACAGTTATCTCAACTAGTATTAAATAATTTGAAAAAGAAAAGACAATTGCAGATAAAACAACAACAAAAGCAACAAAACGATTAAGATAATCATCAAAATCTGATCACAAGGACTTTTAGAAAAATAAAATCAATAACAATTTACCGGAAGAAACTGGATCATGTAGAAATGTCAAATATTCTGGTGCAGGTTCGATATTTAATGTTCAAAGTAACTTCCTGATCAACTCTTGTTTCGACTTCAGATATAAAAAAATTCTCAGAAAACAATATGACGTTTCATGAACAATGGCTTCTTAACTTTAAAATAAAGGAACCATTAAAGATATCAAAGTCTCTTTTATAGAAACATGGCACCAACAACGATGACAGTGATATATCCTGTAAATCAGCTCTTTTAACTTCTCGATTTATAAAACGGAAACAGCATCCTCCATTTTGAATCAAAGCTGCTTTGATGAGTAACAGCTGCCATGAAATAAGACATTCTTTCCCATGATCCTCTAGTATTGTTGAGCCACAGAATTGGTGTCGAGGATGGTTCGATTAGACGGCACACGGTGACAACGGCCACTAACTTCGTGTTGCCACTGGAGATATAGGTGTGGTTGGGTTTGCTGCTACCCGATTGATGATGTCAAATCGCCGTAGTCGTTGTCACGTCAACTGCCAGATATTAATTGACGTGTCTGTCGTTTCAAAGATTCAGTTTTGACTCTAAAGCCACTCCAAACATAAGGCAGATAAAATGCCCCACTCTGACCACTGGTATCACGTATTCACGTCATATAAATACGAACACGCATATATATAGACCAATACACACACATATATTCTTTGTAATATAAAATAAACTCTCGGGTACATTTCCTTCTGTTCTTTACTCGAAATATAAACTGATCACCTCCTCTCTCTCTCTCTCTATATATATATATATATATATATATACAATACATATATTTAGAGAGAGAGAGAGAGAGAGAGAGAGAGAAAGATAGAGATAGTAAGTGAGTGTGTGTGTGTGTGAGATAAAGAAAAAAAATGAGAAAATCAAACATTGGTAATAAAACCAGAGGGTGAGTCACCGTGGCGTGGTGGTTAACGTACTGGACTGTGACATCGTAGTCAGCGAGTTCAAATTCCATTCGTGCTTTTACGTTCACTTCCAGATTAATACCCTTGGGTATGAACCCTCTTAAATACTACCACTTCTGTTCTTCTACAAGGATGGCTGTGGCATTAAATAACCCATGAAGGTTGATATGCCATAAAACAAAGAAACCAAACTATAGAATCAGAGTTCTGGAATGCCTAAAGGAAGAACAGTATAAAAACTAAAAATAGTGCGATCACTGTCACTAATAGATTCATGTAAAAATGCTTTCTTTTACTACGTGAAACTTTCAGTTACAGCGATAGCAGCGGGAGTAAACTCTCCTTTTAGTATTGGACCGGCCCATTGGCATAATGGTTAGAGTGTTCGCCAATGGTCCTGGAGACCTAGGTTAAATCCCAGGTCGAGTCATACCAATGACTAAAAAAAAATGGTACTTGATGCCTCTTTACTGAACACTCTGTATTATAAAGTAGGAATCAAGAGTTAGTGGAGCAATCCAGGGAAAGGAGTAGCGCCCCCACCCCTAAACTTCGGTGTTGTAGCTATTGAAAAGAGAGCCTTCGGGCTGCTCTCGACTACGGTCGGCCAACTGTATATATATGCTAAGAAAAATAAAATGGCAACATTTTGATTTTGTCACGGGAACAATAAATTCAAAGAAACAGAAGCACTGATGACATAGGATTTATTTTGGAACTTGTACTTATATTGCTCTATATGTGGGAACATTTACTTGAAGCATTTTTAACTTTGTGAGAATTGAAACATATATCTAGGGCGTAGGAGTTTTATTTTCTACACACCTGCAGTGTAATGATTGCCGCCGAAAGAAATGGATACGGTGACCTGAGTTCAAATCTGGGACGAGGCTATTGGGTAAATAATTGGGCAGATTGAGCTCTTTAACCTTGGAATGGTAACCGATCTTAGAGAAGAAAAATTCAGAATTCAAACCTGTAAAACTCTACTTAAAATTGACCTTGTCTCACATCCTGCTCGTACGCTAGGGTTTATATATATATATATATATATAAACCCCTGCTTATATATATATATATATATATATATATATATATATATATATATATATATATATATATATATATATAAAGATGGACACAAGTGATGAATCGAAAAAGAATATTACTTTGCAGCCATTCATTTTCTGAATTGTTTTCAACTAGATCAGACCTAAAGACATCGACAGGGGAAAAGTTTTTTTTGTATATATATATATATATATATATATATATATATATATACACGAGTGTGTGTGTGTGTGTGTGTTTGTGTGTGTGTGTGTGTGTCATTCTCTCTCTCTCTCCCTCTCTCTCTCTCTCTCTCTCTCTCTCTGAGTACGCAATCCTCTGTTTTCAAAAAGTCTGG